>CAVNZG010000139.1:0-33026 GCA_963693315.1 Diogma glabrata
TGTTGACCCAAGTTTTAAGAATACAACAACAACAACACAATTCGTTTCATTAATTGGTTGTTGTGTTTTGTTATGATTTTGCTATAACCGTATAACAATACGTTCAAAGGTGTTGATGGACGTAAATCTTCCTTTTTTTTTGTTTTTTAATATTTTTGGTTAAAGAATGGATAACTAAACAATAAATCCTATCACTGACACAATATGACATAGGCCAATGTTTTATGATAGAATAGAGAAAATAAAACTAAATTTAAAAGTAAATAGCAAATTTTTACATAAATTTGATGAAACAAAACAAAAATGATTAAAGCCCACACATAGTTATATGAAGGCTCGTTCCTTCGAGGAAGCAGTAGCGTCTCATCATCAAGGATTATTTCTCAGCTAAGATTGAGGGTGCTACCGTTGACTGAATACAGTTCATCTGCCACCACCCTTAAGATGTCACCTTGGCTAGTGATATCTCACTGCTATTGCCAGTGGTATGTGATATCTCACGTTAACTCGTATGTCAATAACAGGGACTGGAGTATGCGGGGTTGTCACACCCGTAGATCAAAAATCAAAAAAAAATACAAAACAATAAAAACTGATCCCTCCATGCGGACTTTTAATTAGACTAAACATTTTTATTTAACTTCCACTATTATTATTTGGTTTATCGTGCTCCGTATACAATTGTTTGATTTATTTTGACAATTACGCATATAAGCATTTCATATAAAACTGTTTTTTATTCGGTAAATTCAACGGTTTAAGTACTACTTTATCTCTTTCTAGAACGATCACACTATAAAATGACCTTATTACATACTTTTATTTAACTTGTGTTGGCTTCTATTTTGTGATCAATTTTTCAGCTACTTTCCATGGGATCAGTCTCAAACTTAAAAATTTTTCAAAAGTTTTAAACCAAAAAACTTAATAAAACTGAAAAAAATGTTCAATTTTTAAATTATTTTTTCTCCGTCTATAATAGCTTCAACATTTATAAGAAAAGCCATACACCAAAGGACACTTCCCGCGTTGGAATTCGGCTCTTACTGGGTTTTTTTATAATCGACGACATATTATGTGTTTTTGTAATTTTTATATGGAAAAAATGCTCTTAAATTGTAAACAATGGATATAAAAATTAAAGTATTTCATGCATTTATTTTTGTTCAAAGCTTTTCGTCATTTATTTATACTATTCTATAAATCATCTATCAGTTAATAGAATCCGCTGGTATTGTTAGCACATGGAAAAACACAAAAATTGTCGACATTTCCACACAAAGTTGTATGGAAATTTTAAACAATTTTTAATTTGTTTTTGTGGCCTCCAATATTTAATAATCGAAGTTCAGAATTTAAAATATGTATTGATCAAAGTACAAAAAATTGATCAAATGTAATATAAAAAAATATATGGAAATAGGAGCGCCATCTCATATGTAATAATACAACTTAAAATTAAAACAATAGGTAAAGTAAACAATGAGTTGAAAAAACAATGAAACACATATTCTGAACAATGTATAAACGAAATGATTTTCGTCGGGAATCAAACTCGCCACCATTACAAGGCTACCGCTTTATCAACTGAGCTATACCGGCCACCCAATTGACAGTTTTGCTGTGTACAGCACATTGCATGCTTCTCATGCATCTCCTAAGCGTCGATCTCATGCAGCAGCTAAGAACGATAGACTTAATAAGTAATTCTATCAATGAAGATCAAGAACGTATAATGGCATAGAGGAGAAGAAGAGTAATCTAGTCGAATTCAATCCAACCAAAATCATATCGTATCGTCTTTCACGGATGGATTGATGTCTTTTTTATTAAGATAAACCATGAGACATTGCACGATGTGGAATCAATTAAACTTCTTAGAGGTGTGAAATAGAACAAACATGTGTTCAATCTTTCTAGATCTGCAATGCAAAAATTTTAAGACTTTTTTTAACTCTATAAACAAATTTTATTGATCTATAAGGTATTTATTTATTCGCCCATGTATGGATATTGTTGTCATGTATGAAGAGATGCTTGTCAGTTAACACTAAAATGATTGATAATATTGAGTTAAGTGATCAGTTTGATTCATTTCAGCACTGAAGAAATGAGACTAAACTGTCAATCTATTATAGATACCACTTTATTGATTCGGTCTTTAGATAAATCCAAAACATCGTTCCATCTTGTGCGCAATACAGTCGACCAACAAGAGCTTCAGAAATGTCCCATCTATTTTATTTCCAAATATTCCTTTACCGAAGAGTTTCTTTTCAGAACGATTATTTTAATGAAATGCCATTGTTACTGATGAATTTGACCTTCAGAAATTTAAAAGAAATGTCTACCGTGATTAAAAAAAATTAGCCCAACTATCTCCATATCCCCCATCTTCTTTTCTAGTTGACATGAAGTAGGTATCATCGGAAAGAAGAAATGAATAAATATTGAATGAATGAATAAATAAATATAATGAATGACTGAATGAATAAATATAATGAATGAATATTTTATATTTCGTGTGCCAAACATGTTCAACTAATTTATATTAAAAAAAAGAAGACACAGCTATCAATGCCTTTTTTTTGCATAAATGTTTGCATTTTGCGTTTATCCTTTTACTTTATAAATTTTACGTGAAATTGGTTTAATTGTGCTAGTTCACCGTTTTATATAATTGCCTCGTCCTCGTACTTCGCAATTAATTTTAACGTTATCGATTTTAATCTGACCATCATTTTGCTCAATTATTTGCGCATGTTGGGGTACCGAGTTCAACCAGCCTCTAAATCAGCACTAATCTTGTTCATCCTATACTATTTCGTTTCCGTTTAAATATTTTTTTGAAATTGAAACTTGTAAGATTAGTGATCTTTCTCATGCTGTTTCCTTGCAAACATATGAGAATCTTCAAAAGATCTTGATTGTAAACAGTTTTGGGATATATGGCTCGTTTTGTTATAATTATTAAATATTGTTACGAACCTACATATTGTCATAATTCTAGAAAAAAGGGCTAGTAAAAACATTAAATAAAACACATGCAAAATAATTACGCACAATAATTGCTCTAGAGTTTAGGAAACGTTCTCCAAAATAATATTTCATTCTAGAATAATCTAGATTCTAGATGTTTAATGAAATTGTATTTAAGGAATTCCTTTTTTAGAACAACAGCAATGAAATCTTTTTGTGATATAATATTGTTACGATTCTACATAAACGTAATGAAATACAAAACCTTAATTTTCGATATACAATATTTCAAAAATAAATCAAGGGCACATTCGTTTCTTAGAATCAGGGTCAATATAAAATCGAATGGATTTATGAATCAAATCAACATAACGTAAAATAATCAAATGTTCTAAAATTTTCTCAAGGTTTCTAATAAGTGACCTCGAATAATCTAGAAATTATGCATAATTGTATATAAGCAATTACCTCTTGTAGAATAGTTAGTTTGGTTTTATATTAGACTGCGTTGATGTAAAGTTGCGATAGTAGAAATAATTTAAGTGGAATGTGAAATTAATTATTGTAAACAAAACAGTTGTACCGTGCATATAAAATCGTGCAAATAGTTTTTTAACCACAGTGCAAAGTTAATTTTAGTTTTTGTAAATAAAGTTTTAAGCGTTATTCTATAGAAGCATTTTGTGTATTATTTTGGACACTGTGTACTGGAAATTTCTACAATCAACCGTTGGAGTTTCGAAGCTGTTTGAAGAATATTCTAGATAGGAATATTGTTGCTGTATTGTTTTCCTGTTGTTGTGGAAAAATTAAGGTATTGAATACTTAATAAAACCTGGTGTGTTGAGAGTAAGGCCAATTCGAAGTAAGGTGGAAAAACGTAACATTATATTGGAAATGGAACACTATATCGTAAACATAAAATCGTATAAATAAAAGTAAAGTGATTTTTAATTATAAATAAAAGTTTTAAGTTGTTATTAATAGAAATAATTTGTGCACATATTATTTTTGGACGCTGTTTATACTGGCAATTTTGAAGCGATTATAATAATAATTAGTAAAACAACGTCTTTTTTCACTTCAAAAACTTTATTTATTTTTAACACCGAATATTTTCTGTCTCTAAGAGACCTTCTTCTTGGGTTAATTGTTTTCTAAACTAAACTGAGTTTAGTTTAGAAAACAATTAACCCAAGAAGAAGGTCTCTTAGAGACAGAAAATATTCGGTGTCAAAAATAAATGAAGTTTTTGAAGTGAAAAAAGACGTTGTTTTACTAATTATTATTATGGCAATTTCTACAATTACCGTTGAAGTTTCTGAAGCTATTGGTGGAATATTCTAAATAAAGAATAAAGGAAATGTTTTCCTGTTGTTGTGAAACAACACATGCGTTGAATACTTCATAAAAATCTGATGTCTTCGCTTACTAATGAGTGATCAATTCCAAAAGAGTTTTGTGTTGATATCGTTTATCGAATTCAGAGTTAGAAAAATAGTAAAACGTGATATAATGGTTGCATTGCAACTACATGGCATATATCGAGCTATTGGCCAGTTAAAAATGTGCTATAATTTTAGTTTACAAAATTTTGCCGCTCATATTATTGCAGTTGCTCAATCGACAGTTTCGCTGGAGTTAAAACAGATTTTTGTAACTCATACAAATATTCCATTTTTACGCAACAACACACGTTTTTCATTATGTAATGTAGATAAATCTTTAACTGTTTTTTTGGATTGAAATAAGTAGTTTAGGCAGCATTCTAAGCAGCTAGGTCACACGTCGTATTAATTATTGTTTGAAAGAAATTATAATTTTTATCAAAGTAAATGAAAATTGTGATTAGTTTAGTTAGTTTAGTGGTTAGTTTTTAACGGTTAGTTTTTTAACTTAACTTAACGGCCCGGTTAGTTTTTTAACTTATCACTTCGCAGGTCGTTGCTGTATTTTAAAATATCGAAATCGCTTCAAATAATTTTAAAATTTCGTTGACATAATATATTTTTGTGATTTTAAGTTTAATAAAACATAAAGTGTCATAATAAAGTACTATGAAATTTGTCAATTTAACTGGTACAAAGTATTTTTCACATTATCCTAAAAATTTAGTTATTTATAACATCATTGAACGTAAATTGGTTGGTTTGTTAGTTTTGATGAAGTAGGTAATAGTTCCGTGATAGAGATTACAAAATGTGTCACACACATTAATACTTGTTAATCGCTTGTCTCCATAAAAACTTTCAATATGAGGTGTTGATAAACGCTTTTCATTAAACCACCGATTAAATGCATGCCAGACTCGACCAAATGCTTTTGCGATGTTCGATGCGAAGCGTAAATGTTACTAATGAAATATTATTGATAATATTTTTAAATGTTTGAGAATTACCATTTATGGTTGAAACCTGTAACAAAATAAATCAGGTGACAAGAAAAAAGTTGAAAATTTTAGACCAATCTCTTTACTGTCTGTTTTTTCCAAAATTTTAGAAAAATGTATGAAAGAAAGATTAGTTAGTTTTCTTAACTCAAAACGATTCTTTTCTAATAAACAGTATGGTTTTAGAGAGTGTTTATCGACTGAAGACGCTTTGATAGAATATTTTAGCAAAGTTTTTAATAATATAAATAACAATGAATGTGTTGCTACCAATTTTCTTGATATGACTAAGGCATTTGATTTAGTAAAATATAAACTCTTGTTAAATAAACTGGAACATTCTGGTGTGCGAGGTGTCTGTTTGCATTGGTTTAGTTCATACCTGTCTAATCGCCATCAGATAGTTAAAATTGAAAACACATTAAGTGAGAAACAGCCACTGAAATCAGGTGTTCCACAAGGCTCTGTTCTTGGCCCAGTGTTGTTTCTAGTTTACATTAATTCTATCTTTTCTTTACCTATCAAGGGGAGTATGATAGCTTTTGCTGATGATATTGTATTTGTTATAATGGTAATTCATTTAGAGATATTGCTGAAGACATGAATAGTGATTTACTTTTGATTCGTCGGTGGTTTGATGTACATTATATGGTGTTAAGTTCAAAAACAAAAACTATGTTTTTTAAACTCAGTGGCTTAATTCCGAATTTTGACATTGTATATCATTGTTAATCCTGCTTTAATTATATTTTTAGTATTAATTGTCCTCTTTTTTCAATGTGTTCAAATAACTGCATCTTATTGCAAAATGTTGATACTTTCAAATACCTTGGTGTTTGGGTTGACTCTCGATTGAATTTTAATTGTCATTTGAATAATCTCTACAAATATAATATAATAAATGTTAACAGAAAATTGTATTTTTTGCGTGCTTTATTACCGAAAAGTGTGTTAAGAATGTTTTATTTTGGAATGATTCAATCCAAAATTCAATACGGAATTACTTGTTGGGGAGGAATGTACAAGTCTACATTATACCACGCTATTATTGCCCAGAAACATAGTATTAGGATAATTTTAAGCAAAAATAGACTGGAAAGATCTTTGCCATTGTTCAGACAATTGAAAATATTGCCTTTGCGATATTTATATATTTTTAAATGTCTTAAATTATTTTTTTTTCGAAGTGGTAATAGGAGTATGGAAAGATTAGGACCAAGATTGAGAAATTTAAATTTTAACCTACCTTTGACAAGATGTGAACATTTTCGCAAGTTTTTCTTGTTTAGTGGGCCTAATATTTTTAATAAGCTACCAATTGATATTAAAAATATAAATAATTTAAAACTTTTTTTAAAATGTTTGTGGAAGTGGCTGGTAAATCAGAATATAGTAGAGAATCTTTTATCAGCAGTTCGTTAATTTTCAGTTATTTTAGTTTTTGTTTTGTGTTTACACAGTTTTATTGCTGATATGGAAAGTTGTACAAATTCATTAATATCTGTTATACTGCATTTTCATTTCTTTTCTTGTGTTTTTTTTTTTAATTATTGTTGTCTATTGTTGGTTTTGTTTCCTTATTCAGTTGGTATGCCTTTCCTCTTATTTGTTTTGATTTATATTTGCAATACTTTTATATGCATCCATATTTATTTTTTTTTTTTTGCTGTTGTTTAAATATTCATTTAAATTTTTTTTTTTTCTTGAAAGTAATCTAACAATGGATTTTTGCCCCACTACACAGTTCATATTCATAAATGTAACTTGAATTTTTGAAGGGAATTTCGCCATTGATCCATTTTAGATCAAAGAAATTTCCTAATTTTCATTCCCTTTTTCTTTATTAATGTTATAATCAATTTTATATTAATTTTTTTCTAAATGTTAATTGTTTTTGTTCTAAATTTAAAATTGTTATAGAATTGTAATTTAATATGTTGTAATTATAAGGGAATATGAAAAGATATAAATAAATAAAATAAAATAAATAAATAAATAAATATTATTTAAAAAAGTTGTTAAAGCAAAAATTATTAAATATACATATTTTAAATAAATTATTTTTAAAGTAAATATTACGATCTTTTTCAAGTGCCCTATTCATTATTCTGTATAGTATAAAATCTAATGCCCGAATGGCGAATACAAACAGATGTTCGTGACACAGCATTCACTTTCGGTCTAATTAAAGTCTTGTATAATTTGAGTTTGGTTTTAGTTTACACATACGGCAATCAAAAAATGCTTTAGTCAAACGTTGATCGAAAATATTTTATGAATTTAACTCCATTAATTGGATCGTTTTAACACATCAAATCTTTTTTCTCAGCTCCTCTAGAAACAAGCGTATATGCTTAGCGTTTTGGTAATTTATTTGCTTGTCACTTCGTTTGGCGCCATTCTACAGTTACTTGCCCGTAAAACAATTTTGGAAAAAAATGCATGAAATGTGCACTAACTGTGCATGACACAATATGTCTGTGCACAAAATTATTTACAACACATGTCATGTACATGATGTGCGCCATACCATGCACATGTCGTAAAACGCCTTAGCACATATATGCACAGACATTTCAGACTCATGTGCACTAAAATGTTCACAATATGTTCATTCACCGCTTTGCAGCAATGTATGAGACATGTTGACGGCATGTGCATCACCAGATTTACAGAAAAATCGTATTTTGTTCAGGAAATTGTCAGGTTAATTTTAAACACAAATACACCACTTGTGCATTTACATGTTCACGATGAGTTTACAAAAGATACATAAATTTTCTGTATACTTCTTAGAAACATGTTTATGACATATTGCAAAATATCAAATAAATTCGTTAATAGAAATATCATAACCTTATACTAACCAATGTGTAGTCATAACAGAGCCGCTGTTATCATGGTCTTTAAGACGAGAAGCGATAACTACAGTATATAATTTTTTAAACTATGTATATCTTAAATGGTTAGAACTCTAGTGAATTTTAACCAACTGAAATTTATATATTTCGTACACAAGTATATGCGCATTTCGTCTACATGTATATAGGTCATTTCGTAAACATGTTTCATGCGAGTTTTATAAACAAATACACAACTATAAAATTACACGGTGAACATTTGTATAAAGTAAACATGTATACATGTATACAAAATGTGCATACAACATTTTGTTTAAAGTTCTATGCCCATTTTGTAAACATGTTTACATGATTTAAAAATGGTAAATTAAAACAAATTTGTATGACGTTAGTACTCAAATATATATATACTTCAACTAAATTTTAAATATGCACTAGAATATTTCCAAAAAAGTACAAAATTAGTCAAAATAAAATGTGCACGAAATGTGCACCTACTCGTGCACCATGCACATGATGTTTGTCGGGTTGAAAGTCAGCAGCATTACTTTGACCGAGCATAACAACACATCAATGTATGCGGACATCTGTACTAAGTGTTTTAACAATATAGTTTTTATTATTGGAGCGTATATAGCTTTTGACGGCTCACATAGTTCAAGGCTATAGATTAAAAAATAATTGAGAATGATATCATCACCTTGTCTTAAACCGAAATCTACTTTATACCTCTTTGATCTTTTGTTTTCTACTCGTACACACCATTGAGAGTTTTATTTAAAGGCAACTAAAAGCTGGTAGACGGGTACGTTGAACGCCCACAATTTTTGCAAAATGATCGTTAATGAAGAAAGTGCACCAGTTTTGCTAGACAGTTGTTTAACCTAAAGGTTAAGTTTTGCTTTTGAAATGTACGAAAAGATCACCTTTTACTAAGTATTCAACACTTTAATTGTTGCACAAAAACAAAGAAACTGCTGTGTGTTATCAGTGTGTGTGTTATCAGCATTCTTTAACTATTCTTTAAATATTTCTTCAATAGCTTCAGAGACTTCATAGGTTGAGCGTAGAAATTTTCAGTACAACTTAAAACGTTTATTTACACTTAAAATTCACTTTACTTTTATTTGCACGATTTTATGTTAGCGATACTGATACAGCATTACGTTTACAATTAATTAATTACAATTTCAAAATTTAATTATCTTATTTACGCAAAATTGTGGTTAAAAAACCACGAGGGCATTATTTTTTTTAAAATGAAAAGAACACGTGCCGCAAAATCATCGAAGTTGATTTTTTAATCGTTAATATCTCATAAAAAATGCAGATAAAAAAAAAATCACATAAAGAAAATTTAATTCTCTACAAAAAAGTTCCAAGTAATTTTTTTTCTAAAACCTATATTTCTGATGATATTTTGAAATTTGAAATTTTGAAATTTTAAAAAAAACTTGAAATTCTGCGAAACTCGTAAAAACAAATGATGAAAGTTTTTTTACGAAAGTCTACGAATTTTTCAAAAAATCAACTTCGATGATTTTGCGGCACGTGTTCTTTTGATTTAAAAAAAAATTATGCCCTCGTGGTTTTTGACCACAAAGATTTTTTTAGGGTGCGTCTCGGAAAATTTAATTTTTAACGACCAGCCATATTTTATGTATTCATAATACATATATTTATATATGTTATTATTTATTGTTGTTGTACTGTACCCTTTCTAGAAAAGACGCAATACAAAATTTACAACAACAAATGCAATACAAATTTTGTTGTTGTTGTATCCTTCCTAGAAAATAAATATAACATTGTATTTGTTTCATGATCATTCTATTGATGATGATGAATTTACGTTTCTTTTTCTTGGGTGCTTCTTTGATATTGAATTTTAACTTAACATTATATTTCGTAACGATTTTCTTATAATCGTATCGTACCAGTATTAATGGGATATTTATGTCCGTGCGCCCAATAGAATGAAGTAGTACTAAAATTTTAGTACCACTATTGATTAAAAACTTTTAACCTTCTCAAAAAAAAAAAATACGGAGAAACTACAGATCCCATCGTCAGCCATAGTATCAAAAGATTTAAAAAAATTTTGCATTCGCATAAGCCATGTTGTTTAGGGAAATCGCTGTTAACAAGATATTGATTAAATCGGTGGTGAGGTTTGTGTCACAAACACGAATCGTTATATAAACTGAAATTAACAATTTAAAAAATTTACGAAATACATGTAGATGCTTCACCTGGATAAACTAACACAAACGGATTTATCAAATAAAATATTTATTTCTTTTATTTAATGACTGTAACTAATTTTTCAAAAACATTTAGGTTTAGTTAAACCAACGGAAGTCGTTAACATTTCGTAAATTACAGGATAAAATTATGTATATTATAGTATACTTATAACAAAAATTCGGTAGCAAAAGCGTGTTTTTAGTGGATAATTTGATAACAAAAATTAGTGTATTCACAACGATGCCAAAATTTTATTCATTTCCCTCGAGTATGAAATTTACAGTACGAGCGAAAGCCGATCAATTTGAGTGAGTTATACACTACACTTTTTCTGAAACGTATTGTCTATTGTGTAGTCGTATACAATAGTATTTTTTGCTACTAGAGATAAAAACGGCGTGTATTTTGTCTGAAAACTTTTTTTTATTCATCAGTTACCTTTTCATCCATTAAGCAAATTTTGACACCCGAACTGGGTACTTCAGTTTTCGTTAACACGTGGTTTCTACATAACAGTACAATTTCGCATACATCCGATGAACGATGGAGTTAATGAGGAATCTATTTTACAATAAGTGATCTCTAGAAATGATGGTATCGATTATCCGCTATTGTAACCAGATATAATAACTCCTGACATCTTTTTGTCGAATACAGAGCTTTCTCAGATACATTCTCACGTAGATCAGGGCTCCACAATCTTTGAGAAAGTACGCTGAGGTCTCTTGATCCTACTGAAAAAAATTATATTCGTTCCTATTCCTATATTCTTTCTTAATCCACAGTATTCTATCCTATACCAGAAGTATTCTTCCGAATTTTAGACCATTTCGTCATAATTTGATGCATCATTCATTCTTTTGTGAATGGATTCATTCCTCCGTCTCCAAATAGGTACTAGGTAGATCGAAAGCGTGGCTTCACTCTTCTTTGCTAAAGTTTGCTGGTTTATTATTTACCTATGAGACCTTATGACTAGGTATCAGGTCAACTGTTGCCTTGTTACTATATTACAAAGCTTTTTAAAATAATGGGTTGAATGTTGTCCATTCCTGAGGCTTTGTTGATGTTTAACCCCTTTAAAAGTTTAGCGACTATTTTGGGTTTGAAGTGGAGTTCATTCATATTAACTCCTGAAGACTGAATTTGGAACAGTGGAGTTCAAAGCAAAGCGTTCAGCGAACAAGTTAGCTTTTCTTGCGGGATCATTGACGATTGAATCACCATCAATAATAGGGGGAATAGAAGATTTTGTACCAGAATTTAAAGAATTAGACCTAGACGTAAGTTTTGAAGCTCTTACTCTGTCAATTTCAGACTTTTTGTTTGAGATAATCTTGTTAGATATTTTGTTGGCCTTTAGATATTGGGGTCGATTAGCAAGAGTTTTGTTATGAGTCCATATATTAAATGATCTACGTGTGTTTCTAAGTGCCGTTTTGGCAGCTTTCGAATACAAGTATTTTTGTTTGGGTTTTACTATGGAGAAAGGGACGAATCTATTGATAGCAAATTGAATGGTTTCTGTAAAGTTTTGAGCAGAAACATTAGCATTGTCAGTGTAAAAACGGCTGAAATCTCAAGCTCTGAGATATCAAGACTTCAGTCTGGGTTAAGGATTTTGATATAGTTTTCGGCAAAAAGTTTTATGAGGACATTGTTTTTAGTTTTGGTCAGAGATATATATTAAGCGTTTCGAGAAAATGTTACAAAATCACAAATTCATATTTCTTTCAAAATTCCAAAAATATTGTAAAAATTAAATAAAAGCAAAATTTAAAACTTTTTCCAAAATTCTAAAAATATTGCAAAAATTATAACAATATCAAAAATTGAAACTTTTTTCAAAATTCCAAAAATTATAATAAAACCAAAAATTTTAAATTTTTCAAAATAGTAAAAATATTCCAAAAATTCTTACGAAATCAAAAATTGAAACTTTTTTAAAATCTCTTTCTAAAAATATATACATAAATAAAAAATTCAAAAATTCCTTTTTTTCCAAAATTCTAAAAATATTGCTAACTTATAAAAAAATCAAATATTAAAATTTTTTCCAAAATTCTAAAAATTTTGCAAAAATTATTACAAAATCAAAAATACAAACTTTTTTCAAAATTTAAAAAATATTTCATAAACTAACAAATTCAAAAATTTCCATTTACGTAATATTCCAAAAATTAGAATAAAATCAAATATTTAACCTTTTTTAAATTCTAATAATATAATACAAATAATTAATGTTATTTTTTTTTCAAAAAATTGGGTATAAAAATAAATAAAAATCTTTCTTTTGACACAATTGACAACATTTGTTTGACAAGCTTATAATGCAATAACCTAGTTTTTGATCTCACATACCAATCCCGACCATCAATATTTCTCCAAATTTAATGTTCCTACTCGTAATCACTTAAAATTAACGTTTTTTAAGCCAAAAATATGAAAATTTGCTGTTTTTGACACACTTAATGATTTCTTTGACACACTTCCGGTACAGTTATCGAATACAGCGTCCTTTCGGACCTGTCCCTTGAGTATACCTATTTTTAGAAAAAAAATTTTTTTGAAATCCGTCCAGCGGTTTTCCCTGCAGCGTAGGTAATGACGGACGGACGGCCGACAGACAGACATACATTTTTTTTTTTGCTTTTTTAGAATCAGTAGGTCCTAAAACGTCGAGAAATGCCAAAAAAAGTGGGGGTAAGAATTTTACTTTTGGCTCATGAATGTAATACTTAGGTCTTTCAGACCGAAGTAATAGTTTTAATAAAATCAAAAAAATTTTAACCAATTGGAATCATACCAATTAAATAACGAAATTTTTTTCATTAGACAATAGGTTAAGTTCATTAGGCTATAGGTTAAGTTCATTAGATTAGGCTATAGGTTAGAAAACTCAAAACAATACAATAATACATACTATTATTATGCAAAAAACATACAAATAAAGCTGATATTAATAAATCATATAGAATAAAATACATTTGCAAACCGTTCCAGCTCACTACTGTGACTTTTGTGTTGGTTGAGTGTAAGTTTAAACACTAGTTTGGTTTTTGTAGTACCGAATGGTTATTGAAAGTGGTTTAGTTGTGGTACGGTAGAATTGTCGATATTTCAACAATTTGGAATAGGCCTTGTTTTATGACCAAAATTTCTACACGCTATATGATGTTTATGATATACAACACCTTATAATGTTTACAGCTTTAATATACACCAAACAACTTTGATTATACATACTATGTACATATAAAAAAAAAACTTTAAATAAAAACAAAAGAACGAATCTTAATGTGATAGGAATATTTATAGCTAATAATGAAGAAAGTTTATCACGAAGTGAAAAATAAACAACTTGACGTTTATAAAAAAATCGGCTATAAAAATAGTATACTTTGCTACAAGAGATGAAATACTGTTTTTTTGTGAGTTTTGTTCACGAGCCTCGTCAGCATTGAGTGAGGCAATTTGACGTTTTAAAACGTTTTCATCTTACGTGTAAAATGCGATTTTTTCTACGATAGTAAATATATAAACGATGTTTATTGTAAATTATTCAAAATTCATATTCTATTTTTTTATGGTTGTTTCGATTTAAAAACTTTGTAAAATTACACGAAAATACCATATAGCAACTACAATTTGTTATTTAGCGAAAATGATTTTAAACTAGTGGAAAAAACCATTTTCACAGGGGATTAAGCCTGCATGAAAATATAGTTTTTATATGCTTATCTATCGCGAAATTTTAGAGGAAATTTAATGCTTTTAACTATACACTGAAAAAAACATGTCCTATTTCCAATCGAAATGCAGTGGTCTCAACCTCACCGTGCGGTCACATATGGCGAATCAAACTACGAAATTGCTTCAACAACTCATGGAGGGATCATGGAGGGATCAGTTTTTATTAATTTGTTAATTTTTTTCTACTTTTTGATCCACGGGTGTGACAACCCCGCGTACTCCAGTCCCTGCTATTGGCATATGAGTTAACGTGAGATATCACATACCACTGGCAATAGCAGTGAGATATCACTAGCCAAGGTGATATCTTAGGGGTGCTGGCGGATGAACTGTATTAAGTCAACGGTAGCACTCTCAGTCGTACCTAATGAGTATTTCTTGATGCTGGAACGCTGTAGCTTGCTCGAAGAAACGAGCCTTCATATAACTATATATCTGAGCTTTAATCATTGAAAAATATACGGCGTCCCATAATCAAGGATTATGTCATTAGCTGGACTATTGGCAAACCAATTTTAGTTTTGTTCCTGCAAATTTTTAAAACAAATTTGCTTTTTATCTCTTATTTTATTTTTATTTTCTCTATCCTATCACGAAATATTGGCCTATGTCATATTTTATATGTGATAGGATTTATGGTTTAGTTATCCTTTATTGAACAAAAAAAAATTAACAAAAACAAAAAAAAAACAGATTTGCGTCCATTAACATCCTTAGAACGCATGTTGTTGTGGGACCTTGGTCTTAAAAGGTTTTTATGTGTTGTTGTGACACATATTGTAATGCCTACTACACATCACATTTTATTAAAAAAAAAAAATTATAAATCGATGAAGTTGAGACAATCACACGAAATATTTATGTGAAAATAAAATATAGTTCAATTAATCTCAAATACTTAAACTTTAAAATAAAAAATTCATGATATAAGGCCAAAGAAAATTTTTTTCAGGGAAATAGTTATTATCTTTATTTAACTACTGTTATATTGGATATAACACTTTATATTTCAAATAAACCTCATTCTGTTGTTAGGAAAAATGTTATCGTGTAGTTGTCCCAATCATATTGAAATTGTTTTCAAATAATTTTTCTTTGCATGAATAATAAACTGCCAACTTCGAGATGAGGTTGTCATGAACTTCAATTTTTTTTTTCAGTGTATAAAAAGGCAGAAACATGCAAACAAATTTGTGAAGTTAATGGAGAGGATGCTGTAAGTGAACGTAGAACCCGTGAGTGGTTTGTTCGATTTAGTTCTAATAATTTTGAAGTTAAAAATACACGTCGCTTTGGCCGTACATTCACTGAAAAAACCGATGAAATTTTGCAACTGATCTAGTTAGATCGGCATGCAAGTTGTCAAGATATATCGGATAAACTAAACATCAACCATATCACAGTTTCGAATCATTTAAAAAAGGCTGGCTACGCAAAGAAGCTCGATGTTTGCCTATGAATTAACACAAAAAAATTTGATTAATAGAATTTCCATGAGTGAAATGTCGCTAAAACGAAACGAAATCGAGCCATTTATGAAACGAATCATCACGGGTGATGAAAATTTGGTTAAATAAGATAATATAAAGAGCAAACGAACATGGTCAAAAGTCCGGTGACGAGCCAGAAATGGCTCCAAAAGCTTTATTGACATTTAAAAAGCAGCATTTTTGGAATGGAATTGTTCATTATTAGGTGCTACGTTCTGGCCAATAATTAAACAGATAAAAACAAGCAACACAAAAAAGCGTCCAGAATTGATCACTCGAAAAGGTTGTGACGAAAATCTTGAGTACTTCAACCATGACGAGAAAACAAATACCTATTACTACACCACAAACCCTCCAATAGTTGAATTCACGCAGGTTTGTTTAGTTTGTTTATGCCGTTAGATAACAGTGTTGAATTGGAGGGGAGCAGTAGTTTGTGGACCACTAGAAGAATATAAATTAACTAATTACTAAATATTTTAAAAAATAAAATTAAATATGAAAACTAAAGAAAGCCAATGATCACTAGGGATTACCACAAACCCATTTTGTAATTATCTTCCACACCTAAAATGCTCTCTTCTTAACCCATATGGAATTGCTTACTTCATAAGTTCATATTGACACCCTGCATGACAACAACCCGGAAACATAAATGTTTCATTAATCGCGACCTTAGCAATAATGTTTAATATTTAGCGGGTCAGAAAGGACAATAAAGTATCTATTATAGAAACAAAATTATATAAAAGAAAACAATATAAATATAGCTCAATAAATAATAAACATAAATAGTATATAAAAGAATAATTAATTTTTTAGTAAATTAAATAACTACAGTGATTAAGATAATAATAAAATAATTACTGTGATCCGTATGTAGTGAATATCCTAAGATTTTTGTTTTCTGGAGGTTATTATAATATATCCAATGATTCTTTCATTAGCTTGATGATTGCAAGTATAGGTAGAGTGCTTGCCTGTATATAGTAATACTGATGATTATGTTTGCTCTTAGTATATGTTAAAATTGAAATTATGAGTTCTATGATAACTGTTAGTATACGTATAACTGTTGATAAACATAAATCATGATATAATATAAAAATTTCTGACCACTCAATATTCGACTAGTTTCACTGTATTGATTGATAAAATTGATTCACTAATCACTCTTCCAAAAAATCTAAATGTATTTATAAAAGAATTAGTTTAATTATTTTTATCACTATAGTCCCCTTTTGAATAAATTTTTTGCAATCTATCGAATCACAAAAATGAAAATAATAACTGGTAATCATAACAGCATTCAAAACAATTAACTTGAACTGAATTAAATGTATTTATAAGCATTAAAACAAATTTTATTATCATTAATCCATTTGAACAATTTTTTTAACAATATCGAAATATCATCTAATCAAAATATTAACTGGAATTATAAATTTAATATTGTTACGTTTTTCCATCTTACTTCGAATTGGCCTTACTCTCAATTCGATAAACGTAATTCCCCGAATCCCCGACCACTGATTAGTAAGCATAAACCCAGGTTTTATTAGGTATTCAACACCTTAATTGTCCCACAACAACAGGAAACAATACACCAACCAACATTCCTAACTAGAATATTCTTCCAACAGTTTCGAAACTCAAACGGTTGATCATAGAAATTTTCAGTTCACAGCTTCCAAAATAATAGACAAAATACTTCTATTAAATAACACTTCAAACTTTATTTACAAAAAATTATTTTAAAAATAACTTCTATTTACACGATTTTATATGCACGGTACAGCGTTTCGTTTACAATTAATTAATTTCACATGCACCTTAACTATCGCAATTTTAATCATAACTTTACACTATCACAGGTCTAAAATAAAACTAATTTAATTCTACAAGAGGGAATTCGTTATAAATAATTCTGCTAATTTCTCGATTATTAAAGAAGAAATGTCGAAGTATATCTAAGAATATTCGATAATTCATGTTGTTGGAATAACTAATTGTTAAGTTATTCTTCCAATTTTTTTGTGATAAATCACCCACTTCACAATAATAACTACCACTATGTTAGTATACTAACAGATTGAAAAAACTTTTTAACTTTTTCTTTTAAAAAATAATAATTTATTTTAAATAACTTTTTTTTAAAAAATTTTGGTTTAAAAATTGTGTATTTCCCGTCATGTGAAGTATTGTTTGTTGATGTTAAACTTTATTTGTTAGACATATGTTTCGATAAATTGATTATCATCTTCAGTACCGCGTCTTTAATGTGCATATAATAGTATATTGTATAATTAGGAGGAAAAGTACTGCATTCCCGGACGACAGTGGAAATTGGCGGACGAGGCGATAGCCGAGTCCGGCAACCACTATCGTCCGGGAATGCACTTTTCCTCCGAATTGTACATACTATTTTTTCTCCGATCGGACTTTAAAACGAATATAAATCCAAAATAATTTTTAGTATTATTCATTAATTATCATATGAAGAAATCAAAACAAAGTAAAAAATCGAAAATAACATAAAATTATTGCTTAGTTAGCCACGACATCATAAGACATAAATATATTTTGTTTTTTTTTTTCAAAAGTTGTCAAGTTTGTGTATCTATTTGATTTATAAAAAACGTGCGAACGAAATTTAAGGGATATGGACAGTGAAAGCGAATTATCCTTATCTTGCACCCCGCCGGATATAGTGGAAGCACGTAATTCCGCTACATGTGATTTACTCCCGCAAAAATCGAAGGAAAAATACGAAAATGCTTATAAACGCTTTATGGATTATCGTCAATCTAAACACATCAAATCATTTTCGGAAAACGTCATTCTGGCGTATTTCGCTGATTTATCTACAAAATTGAAATCATCCGCGTTTGGTCAAACTACTCAATGATCTGGGATATTGCAAAATACCAAAAATTACGTGTCTTCTTGAAACGCAAATCTGACGGATATAAAGCGAAGAAATCTAAAATATTAACTATGGAATATGTTCAAAAATTCATTTTGGAAGCTTCAGATGATTCGTTCCTAGTTACTAAAGTAAGCATGTAGGTATTTAAAACGATTATTATTTGTATTTACACATTAAATTCAAATATATTTTCGGATAAAATACAATTCACACTGCAATATTTTTTTGTATGTAATATTATGATTGTTTTTTGTAGGTTGCGTTAATTTTTGGAATCGCTGGTGCTTGTCGACGGGATGAACTAGCCCGCATGGAAATTACTGATATTAGTGATTTGGGATCTAAACTTTTAGTTAAAATCCCGAATAACAAGACAAATAAACCACGATCATTTATCGTAAACGAAACTTATTTAGAATATTACAGAAAATACATAACTTCGCGTCCAAAAGATTTAAATTCGTTGCGTTTTTTTTTTAAATACACAAATGGTAAAGGTTTCAAACAAGTAGTTGGCATACATCAGTTTGGTAAAATGCCACAAATTGTTGCTACTTTTTTAAAACTGCCAGACGCAAAAGAATACACAGGGCACTGTTTCCGCCGTTCATCTGCGACAATTTTAGTTGATAATGGCGCAGATTTAACATGCTTAAAAAGATTTGGAGGATGGAAGTCATCGACTGTTGCTGAAGGGTATATCGATGAATCCATTATCAATAAAATTGAAGTTGCTCATAAGATTTTCGATACAACGGATAATGAAGCAGCCGATGCAAATAATGTTAATGATTTTAATAGCACTATATCAACAACAATGCTGGGATGCGATACTATTAATCCACCAATGTTCAATAATTGTACTAATTGTACGATAACCGTTAATATTACAAATAAGTAAAATTAAACTCCTATACCTAACACATAATTAGTTTGGCATAGATTCATCACATTCATTATTATGTATACTGTTAAATTAAAATAAATAAATGCGTTTGACCTTATAAGTGTACTTTTATTTCTTCTAAACAATTAAAAATCCATACAGGAATATATTCCCGGCCTAGGCCAGAAAAAATATTCTCGTTCTATTATTACTTGTTGCTTAGCAACAAATACAACATACTGGAATCATAAGCTTTTCGTTTCGAAAAAACAACGGAAAGATATATTTTTTCCTACGATCGGAGAAAAATATAATTACTTAAACTTACTCACAAATTAAAAATTAAAAAAATTAAAAAACCATGATTACAAACAGGTTTGGAAAGTATTAAAATTAAAAAATTAAAATAGACAAATTAAAATATAAATAAAAATAAAAAAATTAAAAAATTAAAAACTAAATTACAACATTTAGGTAAAATTACGTTTAGCAATTACATGTTAAAATTCTTGAATTGTTGAAATTGTTGAATGAACACACTTGAAGAATATGAAATTTACAAAACAAACAAACATAATAGCAACATTTTACTGAATGACAAGTTAACCATAAAAGAAAATGTCTTATACGAAACTGCTGCACAAATAAAAGCGAAATATGGACACAGATAATACCACCAACGCCATCAACAATTTTAACATGTAATTGACATGGTAACATGTAATTAACATGGTCATCAACCATGGCTCACAGAACAATCCTATTTTGGTTTTATTGTCTACAAGTTAACTGAACTTACGGGACAAACACGAAGGTCATCGAATTCAATTAAAAAAATATCCATCAAATACTTCAATTAATGGTTAACTAATGCTATAGATTAATTATACGTAGTTTTAATTGTAAAGAAAGCTGTAATATCCCAACAGACATAAATTCTATTGTACGGATAGAAAAATTTAATTTTTTTTACCGGAAGTTGAAATGCAGAAGTGTCACAAAACATACTATAAGCATATATACCAAGTTTAATTAAAATCAATTATCAGGAACTGATGTTATTGAAGTTTTAAATAAACAAGTGTTTGGGAGACCTCCGATCACTTATCCCAATATCGTGCAAAAACTAATCAGTTATTTTGTTTGTCATTTAAATTTTCATCGAAAATATAATTTATGAACGAAGTCTGTATACTCCCAACAAACTTTAAAAAAAAGTGTTTAAAAAATCAGCAGTTGTGTTGTGGACCTCTGCCACTCTGATCAATATGTCCCAAAAGTTGATCGTTATATTCTCACACTAATTGGAACCATTTTCTTAAGTTTCATCATAATCACTTCATTATTGTAGGATGTAGTGTACATAAAGATCTGAAAAAAATACAAAAAATTGACAACAAATTTTTTTTACCGAAAGTGGAACACCGGATGTTCAGGTACAGAGCATCAGGTACAGATGTTATTGGTACTTAAAAAAACAAATGCTTGGGAGATCCCCACCACTTTGTTCAATATTAATCAAAAATTAATCATCTCCTTGCCATACATATTTGCATCTTTTTTTATGGTGTCATCAAAATTTATTTACGAACAAATGTTGTATGCTCTCCCAACCAGGCACGAATCCTCTATATATTGATTTGAATGAGTGCTTCCGTACTCAATAATTTTCAATTTGTTTCAAATTATAAATTATTATAAAAAATATGTATGTCAAAATCTTTTTTACTACTTTACTCATTTTCTCAAGAAACACACGACACAATCAAAACAAAACAAAAATCTTTCATAAAATACACCATTCAAAGATCAAACAGTCAAAACTATTAAACAGAATTCGTATAATTATATGAAAATAAAAAAGAATGATAAGACTCAACTCATTCTTCTATCTATACAAAATAAAAAAACAGCAACAACAAACGTAAAATTTAATGTTCATGAAAAATGTGTTTCTGGATGGCATTCAAAAAATCAATACAGTGCAATTTAATTTTTAAAATTTTTGTTTTATAGCGATTTTGACGAATTTTTGGGAAGAGATTCGGTTTGATACATACCTAAAGTGACCAGACGTCCCGCTTTTGGCGTGACAGTCCCTATTTTTAACAGTTTGTCAAGCGTCCCGCGACATTTAAAAAATGTCCCGATTTTTCAAAAGAAAACAGAATTTCGTTATTCAATGGAAAAAAAATTATTGATTTTGCTGCTATTTGAATGGCACTCAAAATATTTAAAGCAACCACATCAATTTTTTTTATTCCATAAATGATTTAAATTGTGATAATTTAAAGTTTTTACAACTGCTGCCTCGTAAAAACTATTTTATTTATTTATTTATTTATTTATTCAATGTAGTTTCACATAAGTAACTTGATTTTAAACCTAGGTTTATCGTAAACAGAGTATTTAAGATTTATAATATTAATATAATTCATTAATTAAAGATTATTAAAAAAAAATAGAATTAAATAATTGTGAAAATAAAGAATTATTGAAAAGTTTACAAAATCAATATGGTGACATTAATAACTGCTTTCTTTGATAAATAACAATTTGAGTTCAAAAAGCCTAAACTTATTGATTATCATTTCTGTGCAATAACCAAACCCTTAACATGAGGGGAAATGAAGCAAGCATTTCCTTTTGAAATCATAAGTTGATTCAAGAATTCTAATGCCTGCTTCAAGATTATTCCACAATCTAATACTCTCAACAAAGAACGATGATCTAAATTGTGAAGAAAGGCAACTGTTTGGAAGTTTCAGTAACTTATTTCGTTGAAATCTTGGAAAAATGAGAAGTTCATAAAAATAGTCTAGACATTTATATTTTATTAAATTATGCAAAAATAGACAAGTACGATATTTAAGATAATTTTCAACAGAACAATTTAGAATTTGAAAAGAAAAGGAAGAAATTGAACTAAATCTGTTTCGATTAAATATATATCTTGCGCAGTTATTAAATGTTACGTTTAGTAAATCCCAGCTTTTTCTTGAACAATTATGAAAAATATTTGAGCAATATAGTATTTTTGGTATAATTAAAGCTCTAACAAGTTTCAAACGTAAATTGACAGGTGTGAAACTAACTGATTGATAAAGCATCCCTAAGCAACTGTTAACTTCACCACAAATTTTAATAACATGATCATCAAAAGTCATAATTAAGAATTAAACGATCATAATTAAGAATTAAACCTAATGATTTTGTTTTTTCAATATAATTAATGACCATTACCATCAAATAAAATGGGAGGAGGATTATTAATTTTCTTTCTGCTAATAATCATAGCATGTAATTTTAATGGGTTAACAGAAACATGATTCAAATTTGCCCAATTGATCAAATGGAAAAGAACAATAAATCTGAGAGTCATCCGCATAAAGATGGGTATTGATGTCAAGTCAACACAATCAGGAAGGTCATTAATAAAAATAGTGAATAATAAAGCAGATAAAATGCCACCTTGAGGAGTACCAGAGCTAACCTCAACCTGATGTGATAAAATATTATTAATAAAAACTTGTTGTTTGCGATTAGATAAATACGATTTAATAAAGTTACAAGATCTGATTGAGAATTTGAATTTATTTCTTAGTTTCAACAAAAGAGACATATGATCAAGAAGATCAAAAGCTTTTTTGAAGTCAATGAAACAAATTATTGACACTTTATTCACTTTAAAAGCAAGGCAAAGATCATGACTTTAAGCATTGCTGAATTAGTACTGAGTCCATTTCTAAACCCAGATTGAAATTTATAGAGAAGAGAATTATTATCAACATAGCTTTGAATTTGGTTTTTCAATACTTTTTCCAAAATTTTTGATAATGATGGTAAAATGCTTATTGGCCTGAAGTCTTCTAGATTAGTTGGATTTGATTTTTTTGGGATAGGTTTTATAATACTACATTTAAAATGCTCAGGGAAATAAGACTGTGTAATACAGTTATTGACAATATAAATGATAAATGGGATGATGAAACAACCAAGCATTTTTATGAAAAATATTGGAATCTCATCAACATCACAAGCATTAGTTTTAATAGAACTAAGATAAAAATCGACATCGATATCAGTGATAGTAGAGAATCCAAAACAACCAGCTTCATCACAATCATTATCAAAAGTTATCAGAAGTGCAGTTTTTTAGAAAATGAATTTGAAAATAGTTATTGAATTCTTCAGCCGAAAAACTGGTAATAAAATTATTAGAATCTTTAGTAACACCATTATTTTTCAAATTATTCCATAATGTCTTAGAAGGAAGGTCAGGATCAATTTTAGAATTCAACCATTTACGTTGAAGATATTTTCTAAGATTAGTACATTTGTTACGAAGTTTTTTAAACATTATGAGATGATTGTTTTTAAGGTGAATGTTCACTTCAGATTTAAACGATGAATAGTAAAAATTTTTACGTTTTTTTTTTTTTTTTTTTTTTAATAAGAAGTGTTGTGTAGTAGGAATTACAAAATGTGTCACAACAACACATAGATACCTTTTAAGACGTAGGTCCCACAACAACATGCGTCTTGAGGTATAGGTGGACGCTTTTTTTAAATCTTTGTGGATTGAAAGCACTCGAGACTATTGATTCTGGCAAAGCATTCCATGTGTACGATGTACGCACAAAGAAATATCTTTGCATTCTATTACTATGACAGTGAGTAATCTCGACAGTTCGACCGCCCGCACAAACCGATTGACGAGTAAAACGGGGAAAAACATATGTCTGAGGCATTATGGACCTGATTTCATCCGAGCACTGCTGGTGACGATATTTATAAAAAACAACGAAATCAGCAACAGTGCGACGATGTTGCAGGGAATCAAGACCTAATGTTAAATCTCGATCAGCAACAATTCGTATAGCTCGCTTTTGAACAGAGTCCGAAAGAGCCAGGATAGTAACAGATGCAGCGCCCCAAACTTGACAACAATGCTCCATGCAGGGACGAATATAGGACTTATAAATGTGGAGTAATGATGCGAAGTAAAATATTTTTTACATCTATTGAGGAGGCCGAGTTTTCTTGACGCGTTCTTTGCCATGGCCATTATATGATCGTTCCAGAGTAAGTCATTGGATATTGTGACTCCCAATAAACGAATGCTTTCACATTCGTCTATTTGGTCGTCACACATATTAATTGAAATATCGTTGGGAAACTCGGTCTTTGATCTGGAAACAATCAATAGCTGTGTTTTGGTGGAATTAAAATTGACCAAAAATTTATTAGTGAATCGTTCATCCAAGGTGCAGCAGTGTTTTTCTTGATTTTAATTTTCCTCAAAGGAGCAAAAGTATTCATTAATTTTTTTAATACATCGGTCAAACCTTGAACTTGGTCATCAATATTAGAAAGACAATAAATTTTATCAAAATCACATTTTGTAGCACATAGTAATAAATTATCTAAATTAATATTTTTGGAATTACGATAAAATTTAAAACTATTATTAACAAAAGAAGACATGTTGATTGAATAAGTACCAAATAATAAATCCTGTGTCGTAAAGCTACCAATAGAAAGTTGGGAAAAACTTTTAACTAAATTACGATTTTTGACAATTGACAGATCAATTAAATATGGATTACATCCGTCAACAAAATTAGTTGGTTCTTCAGAACAGATATTTCAGGAAATTGAGACAAAAAATTTATAAAACTAATTGTTCTTTTTAATTTAGAAAGAAGATTTATATTAAAATCTCCAACAATAATTAAATGAGGATATCTAATTGATAAATCAGAAAAAACACGCTTCAAATTATCAGAAATTTTATTATTGGGAGGATTGTAAACGACTCCAAAACACAATTTCTCATTATTATTATTAATGATTTCAATGAATAAATAAATATTCAACAACACTATTTGATCTGCTTTTGCATACAATTTTACCCTTAATACTATTAAGTAAATAAATAGCAACTCCGTAATGCGTCACGTTTTCCAACACGATAATGTCTGAATAAATTAAGCCCATTAATTGCAATTAAACGATCATTAATACTTTCATTAAACCAAGATTCAGAAATAGCAAGTGCATGTAGGTTTAAATTATATTGATAACAGAACGAATTTCATTTAGATTTGTCTTAAGACTTCCAGGATTAATATGAATAAAATTGAAATTATTATTGTTATTAAAAGCTGATTTTAAAATAATATTATTAATGTTTAGAGTATTTGTGGAAAGTTTAAATGAATTAATCTGGGAAATTAAATTTTGAGAGCCTCAATAAGAGAGGCAAACATTTAGATATCATGAAAAAGGCATAATCAAAGGCACAGAAATGAAAATCAGGTGATGAAATAAACAACAAAATTAAAAAAGGAAAGAAAAGAAAGCAATTCATAATAACACTCACCAGATTGAAGATAAAAAGAGGTTTGTTTTTCATATATATTTGTTTTTCGGCTAACGGCTGTAAAGTTTAACTTTACTGCCGCTGGGGAGTAGCTAAAGTCTTACTTTTTAGCCGGCGGCTGCAAAAGTGACGTCATTTTTACTTTTTCTGCCGGCGGCTGTAAAGTAACTTCCATATTTTTACGGCGGCTGTAAAGTAATTTTCATATTTTTACGGCGGCTGTAAAGTAATTTTCATATTTTTACGGCGGCAGTAAAGTAAAATAAAATGATATTATTAATTTGTTCAAAACAGAATGCATTTCAGTTCATTTTAATGAATAAAAATAAAAAAAAATTAATTTCAGAAAATTTATTACCTAAAACATATTTTTAAAAAATTTGATGCATTAATTTCATATTTTTAAACAAATTTAAACGTTTGCCGAAAAAATAGTGTATTGAATTCGGAGCTAAAGTGACTTTTTGTGTTTCGTTTATAATTGTCGGCCTCCCTACGGTCGGCCGCCAAACTATAGACTCAACACAAAAAGTACGACTTTAGCTCCTAATTCAATAATATACTATTTTGAAATTATCTTCGGAAAAAGAGAGCTCCTATAAAACTTGGTTTACGATAATCATATGATTTAGATCATTATTTGATGAGAAACTAGCTTTTCTGCCATTGTTAAAAGTAACATCAAGTATCATCATTGTCCAACTTTAAAAAGTGCAAATTGATTTTTTGACATCGCAAATTGAATAAAGATGCTATTGATATTTCCTGGTTCGTTAAAGATTTTTTCAACGGTTAGACGGTTTGTAATTTTCATATAGTAGAAGAAGAATTCATCCTTGTTAAATTCAGATTCAAAGTTTAACAATAGAGAATCATTTTGATCATTAAACTTGGTCCGGTAAGCTCTGACTCTTGGAGGATTTTCAAAACCAGCAGCACTTGAAATCTTAGACACGATAATTTCATTTGAATCATTGACATTTTTGGGGATTCCATTGATGACCAGTATTGTCCGGTTATTATTGAAATCATTCTTTAAACTATCTTTATCTTCAAAGGAATTGATTTTGTTTTCAAGGGTAACAACCTTTTTCTTGAGAGTTTCAATTTCTAGGTTAATTTCTTCCAAGAAAGCTTTCTTCAGATCCGAGAAATGATTAGAAATTGTATTACGTTGATCTTCAGCCCACAAAGCAATTGACTGATCCAATTTCTTTAAAGTCTCACTTTCGAGTAACTTGAATTTTTCATCCAATTGCTTCAGTTTTTCATCATCCAAATTAGATTTATTTTCAATCTTTGAATTAGTTGAATTTGCAGTGAGAAAACTATTTCTTGTTATCATCTTTAGAATAAGTGTTTAGCAGATGATTATAATACAAATTATATAAATTAAAACTATTTATACGATTTAATTAATAGTACATTATTTAATTAGGAACTAAAGTGATACTTTTTGTGTTGAGTCTATAGTTTGACGGCCGATCGCAGGGAGGCCGACAATTATAGACGAAACACAAAAAGTCACTTTAGCTCCGAATTAAATACACTATTTTTTCGGCAAACGTTTAAATTTTTTATAAATATGAAATTAATACATAAAACTTTTTATAAATATTAATTTTTACCGTCATAATTACTTCCAAAAAAAGAGAAAAGAACATTTAAATTTGTATGAATAAAATTTTTTTACCAAAGCAGCCTTTTCAAAATTTCATAATCCAATTGAGATAGTTGTTATTTTGTTGTCATAGCTATACAATAATTCCAAATTTCATTATCCAATGAAACTGTTTATTATGTTTTGTTGTCATAGTAAAATACAATAATTCAAAATATCATAATCCAATGAGAATCAACTTATTTTTTGTTGTCATGGTTATACAATATGTTTGAAAAAATAACAAACTAACAAATAACAAATGCTACTTTACAGCCTCCGTAATATAAAATAAAAATGGCGTTACTTTTGCTGTCGCTAGACGTTACTTTTGCTGTCAGGCTAAAAAGTAAGACTTTATCTAACTCCCTAGCGGCAGTAAAGTTAAACTTTACAGCCGTTTGCCGAAAAATAAATTTTTCGGAGCTCAAAATTTTCTGTCTATTCAATTCTCATAGCCTACTATGACAATGACTCGTAAAAACCGATCAATCATGGTTTCAAAAGAATTCCATCTAGTCTTCCAGTCCAGTGCCCCGATTCTATAAAAAGTAAGATAATTTGTAAAATGGAAAACTTGTCTAAAGCAAAGCCTACTCTTACTAGTTTACAAATTTTCGATAATATTTTAGTAGTAAAAAAATTTAAAATAAAAAAAATCGATCGCAAATTTGCAAAGTTTACCAGTTTTCAACCAATTGTTTTATATTATTTTGCAAAATATTGCGAACTGGTGAGTTTTAAAATAATTTTACAATTACTCTAATTTTGGAAATCGTTACTTGTATTTTCATATTTTGACTCAATAGCAAATTTTCATGTGAAATCCCACTCTTCAAAATTCAGCACAAGCGTTTTTATGCTTGCATATATACCAATTATTTTAAACAAAATAATTTATTTAGAAATGTATGAATTTTTGCAAATAATAATTTTTTAATTATATAATTAACACTGTTTGCCGTTGGGACTCAATAAATAATTTGCTTATCAAGCCCTTTCCTTTTATTTCCCCAAATAATAAATTAATATATTTATACACTAACACTCCACTCCAAAGTAGAATAAATTACTTCAACTTTAAGCATACTTTTGGTAAAACTAAGGGACTCCGATTTAGAACGTCAACGGGTAAAGTGAAAAAGAACTTCCTTTTGTTTAAAATTAGTATCAAATCACATAAAGTTGATTCCAAATTAGAGCGTTTAATTTTTTTACTCGGAAAAGTTGTAATCAGCAATCAGCACGTATAGCAGGACGGTTCGGCGTCCGGAACAGTCATCTAAAAGATAATCTTGTTGTAGAATTGATTTATGGTGGTTTGTGAAATTTCGAGATTCTCGACAGTATTTCTTGAGAAATAAAAAGCCAAAAATGTGGAAATAATTCTTGGAGATTTGAGAGCTCAAGATAACAAATCTTTCTCGAGCATCTCGATACAGGATTTTTAATCAGAAACTCTACTTGAGACTTTGAAAGCCATTTTATGTGTGCAATATAATTTAACGAATTCTTGTGGAATATTTCATGACCTATTAAACAACAATAGTAATTCCTCCTAAAAAAATTTACGTAAATAATATTCCGAACAATGAAATAATACTATATAATAATTTTTTTTATTTATTATATTTGTACGTTGCACTTATCTTGAAATTAAAAAAAATATATAACAAAAATTTTTGTTGCTTTATAAAGACATACCCCACCCGTTTCAATATGATTGCTATCCAGGATTAGAAGTTATTGAAGATTCAAACTTACACTCAGAGAATTTTGTTAGTAAATTTAATAACCGCCCGTTTTAAAAATGAGTAATAAGTTATTTTATCAATCTAATAACGATTTTTATTAAAGTAATTGCCACATTCGTTCGATTAATACTTTTTGTTATTATTTTCATAAAAATGTTTATTAAAATAAAAATACGGTCAATATTATTAAAAAAATCACAACGGTTGATTAAACTAATAACCAATTCTTATTAAAATAATGAATTCAGGCAATCAAATAAAAAATCATGTGATTAACGTAGAGCTATTAAGATAAAAACATGAATTATTATTTTTGTAGTTAATTTTAATAACCATTTTATTAGATTAATCATCGAGGTTTTTACTTTAAAAACGTAGGTTATTAGATTAACAATAATATACTTTAATCTAACCATAGGTTATTATTTTTAATAACGATTAATTAAATATAGGTAAGAATCACAGTTTATATCCAGACGCTGAATAAACAACAACTTTACAAAATATTTAAAAGTGTGAAAAGCTAAAAGTGTTGTTAAGAAAATTGAAAAATTAAAATTCTTTTATTAAACGATAAGAAATTTTATGATTTGAAACAAAAACAAATAGTTGGCCAGTAAACGAATTGGTATGTGAAACTTTGTAAAATTTTGTACTGTCTATGCCGTGTTAAAAAAAATGATTTTTCAGTTCAGAAAGCCAACGATTTTGGTTGTAAATTACCAACATTCATTCAGAAAACTCAGCCCATTTTTGAAGAACAAATTAAGGATGAAAAGTTAAGAGAGATTGCTGAAAAGCTTCTTAATTTACAGAAAGTAAGTTTTTTTAATATGTTTTTTTTGGCTCCAAAAATTTGAAAATCACATACAACAGCAACAGAATTCGATTCAAATTTTACAGCAACAGAATTTTTCGCTGTCAAATTTGTATGAAATTCTGTTTCTGTTTCTGATGTATGGAATACAATACCGGAATAAAATCTAATGCCGGTATTTCGGTATTTAAATATACAAATACCGGTATACCGGTTTTAATACCGGTATTTTTAAAAAATTAATTTGTACACAAAATATGCAATTTTTATTTGAAATAAAAAACATAAATTTATAAATCATTTACATATCACGTAATATTCAAAATAAAAAAAATAATAAATAACACAACATATCACATTAATTGATTAAAACGAAACAAGTCTTGATCTCAGCTTAATTAGCAAAATGCCAGCTGATGAAAACGATCTTTTAGATGCAAACAAATTTTGGTTGAACCGTAAGAAACTATTCATAGAATTGTTGCAAATATATTCCCCTTGTTCCCTCATCTTCAGAATGAATCATTTCGTTTCGTAGGCCCTTAACTAGATCTTGAGTTAAACGAGTTTTTTTCTCAGCAACTGTGTAATTCGGTTTTTTACAAACCGCTTGATCTATTTTCTTTTTCATTAAGTTTTCACTTCCAAACTCAGACTCAGTTTCATCTTCCATTTTTGCTATAAGCTCGACATTATCTTCCACGAGTTCCTCTATGGTCTCATCATTGGGCCATCATAAACGACATTTCACTATATCGTTTTTCCGCATATGCCGAAACTTGAGATTACTATCCAAATTCTGATTTTTGGTAAAATATTCTTCGTACGCTTGATGGAGATATTTTATGAGGTCCGAAAGCTCAGTCTTTTTGAAGTGAAAACTTTTTTAGGCGCGTTGTGCAATTTTGTATGGGGAAACATTTATATATTCGAGCTCTCGAGTTAATCATGAATTCATAAAAATCATAAAAATTTCTTTTTACGAATTTTGCATAAATGTTGATAATTATTTGATTTGGCTTTTATTTAAATATCGTTTTATACGGAATTAGTTTGTTTGATCAATGTTTTTTTGGCTGAGCATAATTTTTATGAAATTGGTAAAATGAAAGTATAATCTGAAACGATTACATTTGTGTATATCAAAATTATATGTATTGGAAGTTAACACATCATGATGTTACAAATTTTATAATCTTCACCATATATGTTGTTTTTTTGCAATGGTATGTAATACATTTTTCTAAAATCAAGTGAAGATAGTTGATAACATCGATTATATCGATTTAAAACTCATAATTACGAGACCGAATTCGCACAAATACTATACAAAGAAGCTAGCTTATCTATGATTAAACATGGATGGCAATCATGATGAATTAACTAATTAAAAATGGTGGCTTTTCGCCGATAGTGATTTGCAAACGGTAACAATGCATTAATACCAATGAATTTAATACTTAGCTTTCCGCAGGAAGATATGCAAAATTTAAAATTGTTGGTCTATGGGTGTGACAACCCCGCGTACGTTAGTCCCTGCTATTGGCATACAAGTTAATTTGAGATATCGTTTACCACTGGCAATAACAGTGAGATGTCACTAGCCAAAGTGATATCTTAGGGGTGCTGGCGGATGAAGTTTTTTCAATCAACGATAGCATCCCTTAGTCTTAGTTATCGAATATTCTTTGATGATGACACGCTATTTTTTTTTTAAATAAAATGTGTTTGTTAGTAGAAATTACAATGTTTGCTTCAACTTTTGCTTGAGAATAAACTATCTCATTAAACACTAATTGCTTAAACTACTCTTAATTACCATATATGCGAAAGAAAAGCAAATATTTAGTTCATCCAACAATACATATTAAATTGCTTACCTTCACAAGTAAAATAAATTCACAAACAAAAACGATTGAAAAATTAAAAAAGTCAAAGCGGCACGTATATCCGCTAGAAATAGGTAGATTTCGAGATCAGACAGTTTTGTGTGCCAGCAGAATCTGATGTATCAGATTAGTTTAAACAACAAAAAATAATTTCAAACAGATATCGAACAAATTTTAAAAAAAAAATTAGCTACATATAAGCAAAACTACATCTATCCAATTTTGCCACCAACAAATATCAAATCTACCACAGAATATGTGTGTGACAATTTATGACATAAACCTACGCTATATCATATGTTGTCCAATTACTGCAAATTATCAAAATAGTTTATTTCTAAGAAAAAAAATTAATTTCTTCTATTCAAACCTTTTTATTTTTTTTTTCATTGACTGTTATAAGGTTTTTGGAAATTGTTGTTATCGATTGTTGCAAACTTTTTTGTTGAAGCCAACAAGTCGAAAACTTCTAACTGCAGAGGTTTATATTTATAAGAAACGGATTGAAATGTTTCCACAAATTCTATATTTGTGAAGTTTATAAAAATATTAGTATCCAAACGGCCGTTATAACGGATTAAAAAAACATTTTTTTTTCTAGTATAAAGCCTCTAGTTATTTAACCATGTGTCAGATTTTTCTGATTTACGAACTTCTCCAAGATATTAATAAAACACACATGTTTACGGAAGGTGTTTTGATCTGGCTCTACAAATGCGACCGTGAGAGTGCCGTTTGATTCAAATGCATATTGTGTTTTACAAGCTTTTTTGTTGGAGCCGCTCACTCAGAAACCTCCAACTGCAGAGGTCTTTTTTTTGAAAGAAACTGATTCAAAAGGTTTTAAAGATTCTAAATTTATGAAGTTTTTAAAAATATTAGAATCTAAACGGCCGTTATAACGGATCTAAACAACAGAGTTTTTGTCTAGTATAAAGCCTCTAGTTTCTTAACCCTGTGTCGGATTTGGCTGATTTACGAACTTGT
>CAVNZG010000140.1:0-16623 GCA_963693315.1 Diogma glabrata
CAATTTTTTAGGTAAATTTATTAATGTTTTACCCAATTTTAAAATTTCAGTGTATTTCATTTCAGTCGTCTTTTGTCTTTGTACATGGAAGCTTTTCGATATTATTTCGATTATTTTGTTTATTGATATAAAGATATTTGATAATCTTCTTATATATTAATACGCTAACGCAAAATTTTGTGGAGCCCAAGGCTTTTTTATTCGAATTTTGATTGATTTCAAATTTTCAGTGCTAACTGATATTACTGTAACTTAGGTCTGGGATTGGGATTGGGATTTTTCGGATCATAAATAAAAAAGTTATTATATACGAAAAACTTTTTATATACATATGCATTATAAGTTTGCATACATACAAAAACGAAACTAAAAATTTATTTTATTTTTTTATATTTTCTTTTTTATATATTAGCTATCGAACAACGAACGACAAAACAAAACTTAAAAATTTATTTTCTTTTTTATATATATTTTTAGTTTATTTATTTCTTTAGAAGTGAATAAACGTACATTTATTTCATTTCGAAACGCAATTTCATTTCGAAGTTTTTCTTATGCGTGAGATAGGTTTTGAGCTAGATCGTGTTATCGTGTTATTTTTTTAATAAACGTATTGTATGCGTTCTAATAAAATTTCAGTGTATTTCATTTCAGTCGTCTTTTGTCTTTGTACATGGAAGCTTTTCGATATTATTTCGATTATTTTGTATATTGATTCAAAGATATTTGATAATTGATATAAAGATATTTGATATTGATATAAAGATATTTTGTTTATTGATATAAAAATTGATATTATTTGTTTGATATTTTTGATATATTGATATATTTATTTATTTCGATGCCACGACCACGTCGTAAACATTTGGATGTGAGTGGTAGATCGAGTCGTCGGAATAAAAGAGATCATATGCGTAATATGCGTAATAATGTTGATTTTATGAATGATAAAATGAATGGTAATAATGATGGAATGAATGCTGAAGCTGATGTAGGAATGATTGTTGTGAATGATGAAGTGAATGTTGATGATATGAATGATGTCATGAACGGTGTCATGAATGGTGTCATGAATGTTGCGAATGAAGAAATGAATGATGATTTCGAATTGAATGTGGTGAATGATGAAATTCCCTTTGTAATTTTGAGAGATTCGTTCAAGTGTGCTTTGAATGTGATTCCAGGTAACTTTGATTCGTATGTTTGTGGTGCTTTGGATATGAGTTGTCGTTTTTGTTATGCCAAACATTTTGCAAGAGAAGTTACTTCAAATAATAATGAAGCGTTTTCTTTGTGTTGCCATAAAGGCAAAGTCAATTTACCTCCTCTTTCTGGAAATGCATTTTTCTCTAATATTTTCGAAGGATTGAATTCAAATGATAATGCTATAAAAAATCGTTCTAAAATTTTTCTTTCAAATATTCGTTCCTATAATTCTGCATTTGCAATGATCAGTTCTGAATGTAATATAGCGGATTCTACTGCACGTGGTATTTATTATTTTAAAATTCATAATATTTTTTATCATTGTACTGGTGCTTTAATTCCTGCTTATGGTCGACCTCCAATGTATGCACAATGATATTTTTATGATGTTGATACTACTGCTAATATGAGAATGAATAGAAATGCCAGTGTATGTGAAGTTTTTCTTATGCGTGAGATAGGTTTTGAGTTAGATCGTGTGAATCCTTTTGTTCGTTCTTTCAAATCAATGCATGAATTTTGTGAAAGACCTGAGAATGTTACTGCTGATGTGTCAATGGTTATAAAAGTTAACAGATAATGTGATATTCGTCGCTTTAATGATGCTGTTCAAACTGATGTGGCTGCTATTTTTAAAAATGATGATGGTGAACCACCTTTTGAAAGAAATATGATTGTTTTTCAAAAAATGCAAACGAAATTCGTTCTGTTTCTGTCCTTGATTCTTCTTTGGATCCTTTAGCTTATCCTTTGTTGTTTCCAAATGGTGATATTGGGTGGCACGTTAATATTCCACATAATTTAGTTTCAACTTCACGTGCTAATGTGTCACGTACAAAAGTTACAATGTTGCAATATGCATCTTATCGCCTTGCTATACGTGATGGTTTTAGTCTTTTGCATCGTTCTCAAAAATTATTTCTTCAATGGATTGTTGATATGTATGTTCGTATCGAAGGTACACGGCTTCATTACATTCGTTCAAATCAATCTGCTCTTCGTGCTGATTTGTACAATAATTTAACAGATTTCTTGTATCAAAATCGCAATGGCGATGATAATATGCAAGTAGTTGGTCGTAAAGTAATTTTGCCATCTTCTTTCACCGGTTCACCACGTAACATGTATCAAAATTACTTGGATGCAATGTCTATTGTACAACATTTCGGTAAACCTTCTTTATTTCTAAAAACTAGGAGGGCCCGGCGTGCTTCGCTACGCTTATAAATAAAGTTTTTGCGTAGACCACGCTTATAAATAAAGTTTTTGCGTAGACATTTTGTTGACGTAGAAGCAATGATTTCAAAAAGTGGTAATGAGAAATGCTAGAATATAATTTTTAATTTTTCTTTTTAAATATATGAATGAAAAATAATCAGAACTCTAGCTGATCAGTTCGGATATATGACAAATTAGCGATCAAATAAGTTTTCAAGTAAGCATATTTGATCTTTAACTTATTTGATCGCTAATCGGCCCTCCTAGTAAAAATTAATAAAAGACTATAAATATTTAATAATCTTATTATTTGTTAAAAACACGTGAAATCAGCAAAAAACATGCAATTTGGAAATGAGGTTTTAATTTTGTATATATACATCAATAAAAAAAAATTTACTGCGTTGTTAGTTTTCTTTGTTTACCCTGTCTTAAGATACAGGGTGTTGAAAAATCAAGAAATTGCTCGACCCTGGTGTATTGAAAAGGCTCTACAACCAAAACTTCTGAACTGATTTTAATGTTATATAGCTCAAAATAGGTATTGAACAGAGCATCAATCAAAATAATAATTCATATTATATGACCTTGAACACTTTCTTTTAGAAAAATAGCGGTAAAAATTTCAAATTCGATTTTTTAGAAATGCGTATTTTTTAAATTTTTGATTTTTTAATATGTGAAAGGTATATATGTTACTAACATTTTGTAAAAAATTCAGGAGGCGAAAATTTTTTTTTTTTATTAATTTTATTGCAACACGCCCTAAAATTTTTCATCATAAAAAAAAGTGGAGTTCAAAATGAACAGTTTTTTTTGGATTTACATATATGTTTTATAATAAATTTTTAATTTTAATCCAAAATAAATATTTTACACATTTTTTATTATATATTTAATTTTACATTACTAAATTCCTTAGAGTTAGAATAACATCTACCTAAGATTGATCCATCATTTGTAGGAATGTATGAGTGGTATCCTCGGGTTCCAGGAATTGTTTTTCAACAACAGATGCAGCCCCCCAAACTTGGTAACAATACTCGGCATAATTCCGCCTGTTAACGATTTGCAAAATTATAAATGGCTTTTACAGTCAGCTCTCCTATAACGCGGCATTTTTATAACGCGATTTCCATATAACGCGCAGTGGAAGTTGGGAACTGTTCTCCTATAACGCGAATCGATCTCCTTATAACGCGTTTTTCATTTTTATCTGTACATATTGTGTGCATAGTAGGAATTTTGGGTACCCAGGTTAGCAGAGAGGATTGTTTTGACATTGAGCCAAGCTTGTTTTAAGGTCGAACAATGTTGGGACAAGCTTTAAAATAAACTTGGTTGAATGTTGTTTTAACCTTAAATGATAACCACGTACCATTATTATTTTTACACATTGGAACAATATTTAAATACAATGCTGGCCCAATTCTGCCCAGGTAAGCAGAAAGGATTATTTTTACATTGAGCCAAGCTTGTTTTAAGGTTGAACAAAATTGAGACTAGCTTTAAAATAAAATTGGTTGAATGTTGTTTCAACCATGATTAATAGCCATGTGCCATTATTATCTGTCATCCTTAATACACTGAACAAATGTGTTGTGTATAAATAATGTGTCCGAGAAGTATAAAACTTGAATTTAATTATTATATCAAAGAAAAAATAAATATTGTACTTTATTTCTATTTATAATTTGAATTATTATATTTTAATATACAAATAATTATAATATAAAAAATTAATTAAATGGAATGTATTAATTAAATGAAATTTGAAATTAAATTTATTATGTTTTATTACGCATTCCTGCCCATTATATTTTGGAACTTCAGTACAAGAATTAATACTGAGATTGTAATGGCATAATAAAAAAGCTTAACTTTTTAACACCATGAAAAACTATAATTTTTATCCATCCAGAGAATTTGGATCGGCTTATACCGTTTATGAATTGAATTGCATGATTTATTAAACAAGGAACCAATCTTGGCCCCGTATTAGCGAGCCAATCCTTGGCTAGTTAACTTTGGTTACAGTCTGGGCCAGTTGTAAATGCCTTGACTGAACCAAGATTCAGTTTATTATGCTACGCATTATTGACTAGTCTAATGTAGTGTAAACATGTGCAAGCCATATTAAGTCTTTCTCTAATTTTATAAATGTAAATCTTTCCACAACTTCTTTCCACACATTTAAAGTAGGTCTGGAAAAAAAAATTGGTTTGATAGATCTTGCCCAAGTCTTATTTGTCAGACTTGGCCCAAGGACATCAGTCCAAACTTGGCACAAACTTGGGCCGTTTGAAAATATTAAGTCTGGCCCAAACCTCAAAAGCTGTTGTGCGGGTTTGGCCCAGGTCTGGCCCCTTAGCCTTTTATTACACGGGTATTATAATGGAATTCCCTCATATATTATAAATTTGTTGGTTACAGTCCATCATTACACAAATGCTGAAATTATATAACAATTACAATAAATTTGTTTCAACATTGGACCAACCTTGGCCCAAAAGTAAATGTAGTAGTGACAAGATAAACAATTTTAACCATTGGCTTAGTATGACAAAATGTATCAGACTAAAACTTGGCCATGCCGTGATACTCATTTCTTAGTTTTCCAAGCTTGGGCCAAGCTTGGCCCATTCGATAAGCCTTGGTATTTCTAACCTGGGTATTTCCTTTTTTCTTAATTTCAATTACGTGGTAGTAGGCAATTAACAAAAAATAAACCATTCGTTTATGTTATTTCTTTCTTCGTGCCTTTTCGTAATTTAGTTTATGTTTAAATGTGTTTATGGTTAGAGGTACATCAAATTGTTTTGATTTCTTAAATTTACATTATTAGAGCTGTGGAACATTAAAGATCATACAAATAGGTAAAATTTTTTATTTCCATATGTTCTGCATTTTATTTTCAAATAAAAAAATAATATTTATAGGGTTAGTAAAATGTCTGAAGTAAGCAAAAGTCGAAAACTGTTAAAAAGAAATTGTATAAACCTTGTGGAGAAAATTGCAATCTTAAATCGTTTAAGGAGTGGAGAAAAAGTATCTGCTGTTGCGAAATCGTTAAAATTGAATGAATCTACAATTAGGACTGTAAAAAAAATGAGATGAAAATAAGAAAAACTATTGCAGAGGGTTGTCCATCAGGTGCTAAGCGCACTACTCGTATACGAAACATTAATATGGTAAAAATGAAACGAGCATTGATCATGTGGTTGGAAGATTGTACAGTCAACTCTCCTATAACGCGGCACTTTTAAAACGCGATTTCCATATAACGCGCAGTGAAAGCTGGGAACTGTTCTCCTATAACGCGACGTGATCTCCTTATAGCGCGTTTTTCATTAAATTAAATTTAATTAATTAATGATTAAATTGTCGAAATAAATTATATATATTTGACATTTTAAATAATTTACTCATGAATTGATCACTGAAAATCGAATCGGCGTATTGATTTGGTGGCAATGATGTAAATCCGACCAATTTCGTTATAACTTATAACGATTACCATGATCGGATTTACATCTTATTATTCTATAGTATAATAAAAAAAATTAATATATTTTATTTTATTTTTATTATGCTATAGTATAACATTTTTTCACTAGTTTTGACACAGGGTCGCTCGGGAATTTCTTAAGAAGTTTAGTGATATTCAAAGATTAAAGCTAAATTGCGCTCGAACGAGTTATTCGATTTGATTAATTTTTTTTTGAAAGGTACTTAGTGAGGACTGAGGCTTTAAAAAAAAACTGTCCAAAAAATTTATATTTTATTTTTGAATTTTTGAGATCAATTAAACTCAAGTAAGTAAAGAAGTAATTGGAATTTTTTCAATTCAAAGGTATGGTTTGAAGTTTCTCAGAAAAATGTGAAGCGGAATTTTTTTCTGAGAAACTTCAAACCATACCTTTGAATTGAAAAAATTCCAATTACTTCTTTACCTACTTGAGTTTAATTGATCTCAAAAATTCAAAATTAATTTAAATTCCCTTAATGTAGTCTAATGTTAATACACATAGGACTACATCAGCCATTGATTTCACATTGATTGGAAACAATCAATAATGACTATACAATCGCGACTTAGGATGTTAATTAGAATAGAAATGTTCCCCATTCTATGAATTCACACAAAGTATTGTCTAGAAATTTAATGCAAAAAAAATCCCATATAATTTATATTTTATGATTAATTATTGATTATTTATATATTTTGTTTTAATTTTAATTCTTCAAACATGGCGATTTCAAAAAATAAGTTTTTGTTATCATTTTTTTTATATATATGTTAAAGTTACATATATGTTAAAGATTTATTATTTATTAAAGAAAAACATACTAAAATTACAGACAAGCACTATCTTTTGTTATTGAGAAAAAGGCGTTTGAATATATTATTAGTGTTTCTTTGTACTTTGTGCCATTCACTAAAAGCAATTTTACCGATTCTATTGAACTTTTGTTTATAAGGTATTAAATAGGGCTTAATAAAAAAAATTACACTGAATTTACTCAAATCGAATAACCCATTCGAGCACAATTTAAATTTAATCTTTGATTGTCGCTAAACTTCTTATTAGTCCCTGGGCCGGCGCCGATTTCATGTGATGATTACCACATAGCTTATACTTCGTGAGGCGCCTGTCCTTGACGAGTCCGAAAACTTTTGTTTTGTCATTTTTCTCGATTCGGCCGCTTTTTCGTTCAGCAAGCTCCGAAAAGTGTTGATTGCGCGGGATCTTGTAAATTTTTTTTTTAACTGTGAGGGTTGGAAATTTGTTTTAGAAGACGAGGGTAACCTTGTCCGACCAAAATTTGTCCGTTATTGTCTAGTTCGACAACCCAAAAATCCAAAATGTCAGTTGTCGGACTCGACAATAGCAAACACATTTTGGTCGGACAAGCTTACCCTCTTGTTCTAAAACAAATTTCCAACCCTCACAGTTAAAAAAAAATGTGGAAGCAAATTTACAAGATTGCGGGCAGTCGGAATTTTTCGGCGCTTGTCGAACGAAAAAGCGGCCGATTTGAGGAAAATGGCAGAACACAAGTTTTTGGACTCGTCAAGGAGAGGCGCCTCAAGAAGTATAAAACATGTGGTAATCATCACATGAAATCGGGGCTGGCCCAGGGACTATAAGAAATTTCGAGCCACCCAGTAAAAAATACGTATTAATTTATTTTATTATACTAACGATTACTGAAGTTTCAAAAAAATCGAAAATGGTTCAGTTCAAATTTCTTATTTTATCGTCTTTATTCGATTTTCCATCTATATTTATTTAATCTAAGATTCCATAGAACGCGGTACGAAATCATTAGATTTATATTAGTTCTCAGTTTCTCATAACGCGTATTCCATATAACGAGAAAACGGTTTCCATATAACGCGATGTAAGTTTATATGATTTTTCTTCTATATTTCTTTGTTTCTCATAACGCGGTTTCCATATAACGCGGGACGAATTAATCGTGTTATAGGAGAGTTGACTGTATAGCCAAAAAGATACATGTGTGTGGCAATCTTATTAAGCGGAAAGCGCTTAAATTATATGAGCATTTTAGGGGAATTAGCAACTCTTCTATAGAGAAACACAATCACACATTTCTTGCAAGCGCAGGATGGCTAGACAAGTTAAAATATAGGTATTCCTTGCACAACATCAAGTTTCAAGGAGAGCAGGCTTCAGCTGATAAGAGGCTGCCGAAAAATTTAAAACAGAGCTCCCTAAAATTATCGATAAAGGCGGATATGCAGCAGATCAGATTTTTAATGCAGACGAGACAGCTTGGAAGTATTGGAAGAAACTTCCAACTCGGACATACATTTCAACATATGAAAAGCGGGTATCAAGGTTTAAAGCTTCTAAACAACGTATTACTCTACACATGTGTAGTAATCTGTCAGGAAGTTTATTAATAAAACCCATGATAATAAATTTTTTTTCAAATCCACGAGCCTTCAAAAATGTTAATATATCTGAGTTGCCTGTATTTTGGCGTGCGAATAAAAAAGCGTGGATGACTCAAGAACTATTTAAGGATTGGTTTTATAACTGCTTTATCCCTCAAGTTGAAAGCTTTATGATTGAATCAAACCTTAGTTTCAAAGTTTTGTTGATCGTTGATAACACCAGTTGTCATAGTAAGGAGCTCAAACACCCAAATGTGAAAATTCTTTATTTTCCTCCTAATTGCACTTCAATAATACAGCCGCTGGACCAAGGAATCATCTGAACTTTCAAAATATATTACTTACGAAAATTTTTTAAAACCATTTTCAACAGAAAGCAAAACTATTATTGACGTTTGGAAAGAATTTTCAATTTTAGATTGCATCCGAATCGTTTCATTAGCCTGTTCAGAAATCAAACAGTCAACACTTAATGCATGCCTTTGTTACCTCAAATGGTTCGAAAGGGAAATAATATTTCAGAAACCTTAACAGAAATAGTACAGATTGCTTCTACTTTTAGAAACGAAGGATTTGCAGACATACACGTAGAAGATATAGAAGGCCTTCTTCAGGAACAGAGTTTAAATGAAGAAGAATTGGCAGGATTAATTGATGAGTCTACTAATGCTTTTATGGAAGAAAAAAGTAATAAAAAATTCATTACTAGCTTCAGCTATGATTTAAAAAAAGCCTTCGATTTGGCTAAAGAATTAGAATGCAAATTAACCCAAAATGACCCTTCAACCATACGCAGTGCAAAATTTAAAAGGAAGTTTCAAAATTGCTTGGCTCCCTATAAAGAGGTTTTGGAAGAAATGCAATCAAAAACTACAATAGAACGCATAGAAGAAAATTTGGAAAGTGAGGAGGATTTTCCTCCAGTAAGAAAAAAAAAGTTAGACGGCTAATATTGGAAAGTGATGATGATGTCACCTCACAATAAATCAATTTACAATGTACGGTTTTAATTTTTTGTTGGAAATAATTTTATTTGTGAATTTTATGGATTATGAATTACATATGTAATTGTATTAAATAAATTTAAATTAAATTATCTATATAAATTATTTACTTTTTGACATTTTATGCAATTCATATATGAGTTAATCACGAGTTAACTTAACTATGCATTTAGCGAATGCAGTTTTTATATAGGCTTATTTTTGTAAAATTTATCTATTTCTAGGATTCCATACAACGCGGTACGAATTCATTCAATTCATATTATTTCTGTTTCTTATAACGCGTTTTCCATATAACGAGAAAACAACTTCCATATAACGCGATGTAAGTTAATATGATTTGTCTTATGTTTCTTTATGCTTCTCATAACGCGTTTTCCATATAACGCGGAACGAATTAATCGCGCTATAGGAGAGTTGACTGTAATGGTAAAAAGGTTCCCCATCCCTGGTTTAGACTCATATTATACTTTTCCATAGTTTCTATTTTTTGTTCACTTAGGTGTAGTGGAAGTATTGTTTTTGTTTTATGGAGAAAAATTGACTTTTAGTTAATTTTTAATCACAATATATGTTTTGTTGACTCTCAAAAAATAAAGCTGGGCAATTTTAGTCCAGAGAGATTACTTGATATTCGATATAGTATATTTTATCACAGCAAACATTATATTATTTTTAACACAAAAATATATATTTTGTGTACTTCAATTACCAGATAAGATTATAGCTTAGATCAGAATATAGTAAGGCTACAGTACTGCGATCAAAAAAATCGTTTGTACGTTTTCAACTAAGTACTCCTTGGTGAACAGTTCCTCCTCGTTACCTGGTTAGAGCAGTTCTGATGTGATGAAATTGGAGAAACAGTAAAAAGAAAAGCAGCTAGAGCGAGTCTTAAGAAAGAATGCGACAAAGTTATATCAACACCTCTGGAGTTATATAACTGGGCAGCAGTTCCAGGCAATTTTCAAGATAACATGCATTTTTTTAATGTAACGGAGGCAGTCATATTGCAAAACGAAATCAACTAGCTGATAGATACGCCAATTTAAAAACAATTCCTGGAACACGAGGATACCACTATACATTCCTACAAATGATCGATCAATCTTAGCTAGACGTTATTCTTACTCTACGGAATTTAGTCTTACTCTACGGAATTTTTATATTTAATAAATGATAAAAAATGTGTAAAATATTAATTTTAGTTAAAATTAAAAATTTATTATAAAAACATATATGTAAATCAAAAAAAAACAGTTCAGTTTTTAACTCCACTTTTTTTTATGATGAAAAATTTTAAGGTGTGTTGCAATAAAATTAATAAAAAAAATACAAAAAATTTTCGCCTCCTGAATTTTTTACAAAATGTTAGTAACATATGTACCTTTCCCAGAATAAAAAATCAAAAATTTAAAATATACGCATTTCTAAAAAATCGAATTTGAACTTTTTACCGTTATTTTTATAAAAGAAAATGTTCAAGGTCATATAATGTGAATTATTATTTTGATTAGCTCTGTTCAATACCTACATTTTGAGCTATATAACATTAAAATCAGTTCAGTAGCTTAGACTGTAGAGCCATTTCAATACACCAGGGTCGAGCAATTTCTTGATTTTTCAACACCCTTTATCTTAAAGCAGGGTTAAAAAAAAAAGTAAAATCGCAGTAAAATTTTTTTTATTGATGTCAATTCCAATACCTTAATACACAAAATTAAAACCTCATTTCCAGACAGGGCTGGAAAACCATAAATTATTTGTAATGGTTTAATTTTTGGTTTTTCTCAATAGCCAATTATGGTTTCGGTATTGGTTTTTCTAGATAATAAATCTTGGTTTTGGTTTCGGTTTTGGTTATTCTAAACGTCAAAATTTGGTTTTAGTTTCGGTTTTGGTTTATAGCTAAAAAATGTTTGTTTGAGTATTCGTCAGAGAATTGATTAAAAATTACAACATTTGCCAACAATGCCAATTCCAATGCGCATTTCTGCGCATACTCCCTACTGAGGTAGGGACGATTAGCGACATATAAATTTTGGATTATGGTGGCTTTGTCAGGGAGCAGGTAACAAAGGGGCCTCCAAAGTTTCGTGAAAGTATAAAAGGTAATTTTTTTATATATTCTTCGGGATAGTATTAGAAGTCACGTCACCCATTGCCAGACACTTGCTATCGTTAACAGCCCCCTGCCAGACGCCCTTAAACTTTATCAATTTGTTAAAGCTTAAGGGTGTCTGGCAGGGGGTTACCACGATAGCAAGTGTCTGGCGATAGGTGACGTGACTTCTTATACTATCCCGAAGAATATATAAAAAAATTACCTCATATACTTTCACGAAACATTGGAAGCCCCTTTGTTACCTGCTCCCTGCCAAAGCCACCATGATCCAAACTTCATATGTCGTTCCTACCTGAGTAGGGGGTATGCGCAGAAAAACTTTCAGCTCTTATAAAATAACGAAGGTCTGGCCGTCGCGGGCTCTCGGTCTATTAAATTTATATTCGAAATCTTATTTCTAACAACAATAATTTCCAAAGCAAAATTAAAGAAATTTTAACAAAAACCACACTTAAAAACATAATTACTAAATCATTTTTACTGTCCAACTGATCGGGAAGTCATATTTTGGGTTGGAAAGTTATTGAAAGACAGTAGAATAACTGTAAGACAGTAAAGTTACGACTGAAATAGCTTAGGATACAGCTAATTGCTATAGTAATTGACAAATATTAAGATACGACATCTTTATAAAGTAATTTTTTAATGAAAAAAGAAAACAAATGCTTTAATGATATGAAAAAATTTCCATCGACTATTTTTATATCATGTTAGATCCGTAACTGATTTTTGACAAAAAAGTAAGTTACCTTACCACCTCTGTGTTTAGCACGGCAGTATTTATTGTTGTCTTAATTTTTTAACAGTTTATTGAACTTGACTAAATTTTTAGATTTGATTTTGGTTTCGTTTATTTTAAAATTTGGTTATTGGTTCGGTTTTGGTTTTATGATTTTTAAAATTTGGTTTTGGTTATGGTTTTGGTTCCGGTTTTGATCATTTTTAGAATTTGGTTATGGTTTCGGTTTTGGTTTTTCTGATTTGGTGTGGTTTTCTGGTTTTCAAAAACCGGTTTCCAGCCCTGTTCCAGACCTTGCTGATTTCACGTGTTTTTCACCTATTATTATAAAATGCTCGAATTAAGTTTAGATTGATCTGATAATGACCTTTCTGACTCTCACTTACCACTCCTGCTGTTTTTAAGTAACCATAAACGATATTTTAATATTTTTCTTTTAGTTTTTCTGCCTCAAAATAAATCACTTTTGTCTTATGGGGTGAACTGTTTCAGATGTTTTTTAGACTTCTTTACTGAAATTATTAGAAAATTGTTGTGAGTAATTAAACTCAAGTAACTAGGGAAATTCAAACCTTCTATATCAGTGCCGTGATTTGAACCCTGTGACAGATATGCTCATAAATTCGACTATCGAAGCTTTATCATCATACATCAATTATGTTATCAATTTTTCAAACTTTTATTAGTCCAAGCTCATGTTGCAAACGAAATATTAAATAAATCGGAACGTAAAAAATTGACTTCTTGCGAGACGACACCTAATTTTTATTTAATAATTTCACTAGTAGTAGCTGGGGAGGAACCCAATTAGTCAACTAATATAGTTGATAAATTGCAAAAACTATGGGCTGATCGCTCATATAAAACTAATCGATTGAATTCACTCTTCAAGTGAAACTCGACCATAAAGTTGAGTGAATTGATGAAATTAATACAGCTGAAGGAGACACTTGTTGAAAGCCTACGTTCCTATATGGAACAAAATGGCACAAAAAAATTGTAGTAACTGGACAAACGAAAGCGAGGACAACTATTGCACAGTTTTGGATACGGATACCATACGCATTACGAGCATGCAACAATTTTTTCAACAAATGGCGAAAAATTATTATTCTCAAAAACTAAATACCAACACTTTAAAGCATCAAAATAGTACATTATGATGCTAGGACGTAAAGCTAAAGATTTTGGACGGATGTGGAGTTTGCAAATCGAGGCGCTAGCCGAGATTTGCACCCACATTAAGTCCAAAATAGCTTACGTCCGTGCATCATATACTATTTTTTATTCGCCGCAAGCAAAATATTTTAAGAAAACTTGTTTATTCTAAACTAAAATTATAAATTTTCATAAATTTTAAAATAAAAATATGTGGAACAAGCAACCTTTGACAAAATATTTATTATTTTTTCCAAATTATTGTGTAGCTATGACAACAAATGATAACAACTATTTTAATTGGATAATGAAATTTTGAATTTAAGGGTTGCTTTGATAAAAAAATTTATTTTTCATAGAATCTAAACAAATACAAATGCTTTTTACTTTTTTGGACGTAGCTATGACAACAAAATAAATAGTTGAAAAGTGATACTTTAAAGCCGCAACTCACAGTAATAAAGTAACACTTTAATATGTAGGCGAATAAAAAAGATTTTTTTAAATAAAAGCAACCTATTTTTTGGTATGAAATTTGGTGGTTGTCATGGTTAAAAATTTCATAAATTTTTCAAATTTCAATTTTAATAAAATTACAAAGCCTACTTGATAAAATAAGTATTTTGCTTCTCTGTTCTCTGTTTGTATATACATAGCACGAATAAATTTTTTACCAATATGTGATTACCAATATCCTTGTGGTGTAATATCCGAATAAAATACCACAAAATAAGTTACTTGGAGAGAATAAAAAAGTCGTGTGAACATGAATTTTACGTAATAAATGCACACCTTACGAATTTAAACAAAAATATTTATTTTTAAAACCGGTTTTAAGTGGGACAAAACCGGTTTTTACAAATGCACATTTTTGGACGGTTTTACTGAAAAGCGGTTTTACTAAAACCGGTTTTGCAAGCCTTAGTTATTCTTGATTTTGAGTGCCAACGAAAAATCCCTAGTCAATCGCATGGAGGGATCAGTTTTTATTAATTTGTTAATTTTTTTCTATTTTTTGATCCACGGGTGTGACAACCCCGCGTACTCCAGTCCCTGCTATTGGCATATGAGCTAACGTGAGATATCGCATACCACTGGCAATAGCAGTGAGATATCACTAGCCAAGGTGTTATCTTAGGGGTGCTGGCGGATGAACTGTATTCAGTCAACGGTAGCACTCTCAATCTTAGCAAATGAGTATTCCTTGATGCTGGAACGCTGTAGCTTGCTAGAAGAAACGAGCCTTCATATAACTATATATCTGAGCTTTAATCATTGAAAAATATACTGCGTCCCATAATCAAGGATTATGCCATTAGCTGGACTATTGGCAAACCAATTTTAGTTTTGTTCCTGCAAATTTTTAAAACAAATTTGCTTTCTATCTCTTATTTTATTTTTATTTTCCCTATCCTATCACGAAATATTGGCCTATGTCATATTTTATATGTGATAGGATTTATGGTTTAGTTATCCATTATTTAACAAAAAAATATTAAAAAAAAAACAGATTTGCGTCCATTAACATCCTTTGAACGCATGTTGTTGTGGGACCTTGGTCTTAAAAGGTTTTTATGTGTTGTTGTGACACATATTGTAATGCCTACTACACATCACATTTTATTAAAAAAAAAAAAAAAATTCAAAACATGAGAATTCTTTTCACATAAGACTGTTATACATATGTAAAGAGAAAAGGGAGAAGCCTTTATACGTAACCATTTTTTGATCTCTTTGAAATCTGCGTGTATTCATATCGAACAAATACAATCTAACTAATACCAATAACGAACCGATGTACAGTATAGCCTTAATGGTACTTTAGGTATCCTGTAAAAAGGAAATAAAAACTTTATGGAGGCAATGGACTAATTAAATAAACTGGACTTGTCTCTGTTTTTGATTAAATATTCAGATAGGGAAGCCAACAAATGTATAGTATTTCGTTTGGTACATTGAAGCATTGGTTGCTTTTGAATATAAATGAAACTCCTTCTAACTCCCTCATTTTGCAATACGTTTAGATCATCAAGACTTTGATACTCATAAATTTACAAAGGAACAAAATAAAAATCTTATTTAAATCAATATTTTTAATATTCTAAGCATGATCTTGATGCTTAATTATCATATATTTCACATATGGTGGCAAGTATAAATTATAGTATTTATCTTATGGTAAATAATTTTCAAATTTCTAGGTTGAGTTGAATTATGTACATTATATTAGTTCGAGTTTTAGTTTTGAATTGACTTCCAAAATCCCTAATTTGTTTTCGTTTTGTATTTCGTGAATTTATAATTCGATGTTTGATTTGAATTTTATATTATTATTTTGTTATACCTTTTAAAACAATCGTTGAATCAATTTTATTTGATAGAATGCGTAATCAAGATTTAATATAGCATATAAAGTTTGTGTCATGTTGTTTTCGGTTTTTGTAAATAATATCATATTTTCATATTTTGAGCTTTTAGAAATTATTATGATTCTCAAACTCTTTCAAAATTGCACCTTAATGTGTTTTATACATTTTTGGATGTTACTGTGTTGAGTGGAGGTAGATTTTAATATAAAGGCTGGCTGCTAGTTGCGTTGAGATTCCAGGAGATGAATAAGAGTTCTGAATAAGAGAGGAGTTCTCCAGGAGATGAATAAGATGATACGAGATGTTGGAGATGTTGTATCCTATATAATGAGTTACCTTGAATGTGTTGATTAAGCTGAATCTTCGGTTATGATTTACCAATTTTACTGTTCACGTAAAGTAAACACAAAAGCCAGCAGATAAAATGTTGTTGTATCAACCATATGATGAATTAAATTTATTTCCAAACTTCTTCAGGTACAGTAGCTTCCACATTCACTAATGGTCTTGAACCATTATTAAGTAGCACAAATATAAATTAAATTCTCTCAAAACACAATAACATTTTAGAGTTTAATTGTATTTAATTTATAAATAGATTATACAAGTTACATGAAATTTGTCTTATTGTATTAATCAAATTGATGGCGAGGCGATGAAATATAATTTACATAGAGAATTACATTTTTAATTTAACACGAAAATTAGTAACTCGAAACTATTTTGAAAAAAAAACAAAATCTGCATAATACAAAAATATTTTTTGTTTTTTAATAAATGTTAACGAAATCATCGCCTGCTAAATTTTAAATTTTTTGAGAAATGATTTTAGTTTTGATGTTCGCCACAACACTCCCCCCCTAGTGCCATCGAAGATG